>JASANQ010001304.1:0-21765 GCA_030849645.1 Wallacemonas sp. Wsd | reverse complement strand
AAAAAAAAACCCCCACCGCCGCAAAACGCCCCCCCCCCCCCCCACACACGCCGAACCGAATCTAAAAAAAAAAAATCCCCAGGAAAACGTGAAGCACAACGAATCAGCAACAAAACGCACACGCGCAACCACCCGCAAATACCATACGAAACACGGCAAAAAAATGCCCACTGCCATCACCCCAACGAATAAGCCCGTCGGAAGTGTAGTCAAGACACGCCCCAAAACGCGGCCGCCATCGACACCCCCGCCGGACGTCACAAAGCAAACGGTGACGACCAAAGGCAAAACAGTGAAGTTCTCAGACGCAAAAGTCTGTGTAGAGGTCCCCAGCGACCAGCTCTTCCCCATTGATGTGTGGAACGTGTACTCCCCAGTGACGTACATGACACGCAAGGACCAGCGCAAGCTCGCGGTGCAACGAGAGATGAACGCAACGGCCATTCGCAGCTGCTGTGCCACTCTCTTTACCATGGACGGCAAAACGCCCGTCACCCCTGGCGCGCCGGGCGACAACAGGTTAGCGTCTGGTCTGTCCTCGAAACGAACCAGTGCGGCCGGCTACGGTCCCAAAGATGCCGCATGTGTGTCGGTTATCATGTCGCTCTGGCCTGGTTGCTCGGCGGCCCGTCGCCCTGTGCTGAAGGCGGAAGCGCAACAATGCATGGAGCAGCTCCTTGATGGAACGCGCATCTGCATCTTCAACGAGGTCGTCGACAAGCCGATCTACTGCACCGCAGCGCTACGCCTTCTGCGCAGCGTTGGTGGCGATGAAGGCAGCATCGCCATCTATAACTACAAGGACTCGACGGCGATTGATGGCTACATTCCTATTGCCTTCCTGCGCAGCTTGAGCTTCGGCTTGCAACCGGTAGAAAAGCGCAAGCATGAGCGGGACGACGGAACGGTGGTCTGTGTCACCCAGGACACAAACGAGGAGACAGTGCTTGACGTGAGACGGTGCTTCACCTTGCACTGCGAAGCACCTCAGCGATTTTATGTCTCCTTTGTCGCATTCAGCCAAGAGGAGTTCACGACGTGGAGGACAGTACTAGAATACTTCGTAGAGTTGAACGCTGCGTGTATGAAGCCTGACAGCTGACTTGTCGTTTCCCATCGCATACCCCGTCGCACATACCCCTGCGACCACACTTTCATCATAGTACTTTGCTTCCGTAAATACGCCAGGATTCTCGTTTCTTTCTTTCTTCCTTCTCTCTTCTTTCTTGTTTCTTCTTTACACTCATTTTTGTTTTTGCCCCCTCAGTTGTCTTGTACTTTGCGACTCTCATCATTGTATCACTCATTTGACCTCGCGTCTTGTGTTACGTTCTTTTTTTTTTCTTCCTTTTCTCCTCCACTTCTGTCCAACGTCGTGGATGCCACTGTACACTAATTTTCTTCTTCTTTCTTTTTCTTCCCGTTGTGCGTCACCTTTCTTGCTTTGTCTTGTCGCACCGGTCATCAACGTAACCTGTTTGTACCAAGTACTCATCACGAGTATGCAAAGAAAAAAAGAAGGACAACTTCCAAAAGATCCTGCATGAAGCGTCTCGGCCGCTTCACGTGCTCTGTTGCTCCTGCTCCCGTCAGTGCCTGCGTGAGCTGGGTCGGTGGCGCTGCACCGATCCACCATCATCCTCCCTTCTTCCCGTGCGCACTGCCCGGTATGAGGCGAGAGAAATACGGCTGGCAGTCACCGCACCGGAATTGCGGCATTCTCAAGCCCTTTGCGTCCTCTCATCTTCACACACAGCTCATACTAGCCTCTCCCTCTCCTTTTGTCTTTTTTCGTTTTCCAGGATTTTCTTTCAATCCACAGTTACGTCGTCATTTCTGTGCACGGAGGAACACGAAAGCAAGGCAGTTGATCACTACTCACAGCGTTCGTACGCGCACACACCTCCCCTCTCTCTCTCTCTCTCTCTCTCTCTAGGATGAACAGCATCACCGAAGTTGCCAGCGAGCAGTTGGCATCTGCCGGTGCGCTCATGAAGAATACACTACGCGTCCAGCAGCTCTCACAGGGTGCGAAGAAGATTGTCGGTGAGATCGCCTTCTACGTGCGTCGCTATTGGTGGTGGGGCCTCTACTTTCTGATCCTCCGCAAGCTCTTCAGGGTGATCCGCGGACCACGCAAGTCGCGCCGCCGCATCCGCCGGAACCGCAGTGCTGAGACCCAGGACGGTGACTCCAACTCCGAGCCGCGCGCGTACTACTCGTCCACAGCCCGCGGCAGTCCGGGACACGACCCAGTCATTGTCGGCGATGGCACTATTGTCATCAAGCGAAACGATGGCTATGTAGAGGTGTACGAGCGCACCAACGTGGCCCGTGTCGAGAACACAGGCGAACAGGTGCAAAAGCTCCTGAGGGAGTTTCAGTAAAGTCCGGGATCCCGTCTTTTTTTTTGTTTGTGTGCTTAATGTTGCTGTTGCTGAGACGGATGATACATATTCTACTCTCTGCATGAAAAATGCGGCGCTCCCTCAGGGGTTATCTGGCCACTCACTGTCACTGCCGCTCTCCTTGCGCTCTCCATCAAAAGTTAACGTCATCTTCCCGCTTGTCCAGATGCCATAGTAGAACCCTGACTTGGTAAGACTAAAAAAACAAACAAACAACAACCACGAAAGCGTTTCAAGGCTTCCGAGTCTTGTCCTTTTCTTTCTTTCCTTCTTTTCTTGTGTGCTGTTGGCCTGTGTGTGTGCGCGCGCTTTGTGTGTTTTCCTTTTACACGCTTTGAATACACCCGTGTCACTGTCCTGGTTTGCCCCTCACGCTGGCCCTACTTTCTTTCCCTCCCCCGCTCAAGTGTCGCTGGGGTGCTCCGTGTTTTGTTTATCCCTCTATCCCTGCGCCAGCTCCCAGTCCCAGGAAGACGCGAATCTGACAGACAAAAAAAGAACAGCAACAACAATACGCATCAAGAACAACGTGCGTTCATTGGCACCTTAGTATCGGACTCTTGCCACATTTGCCCATCTGATCGCTGACTCCAGGATCATCTCCCGTCTAGCCCATCCACTGTGGGACGTGAGCCTCTGCTCTGGCAACTGCTCCTTCCCACCACTCTCCCCCTCGGCTGCGAGTGCACAAAACACCACAGTTTCTCTTTCTCCACCGCTCGCTCCTCGTCTGTGCGTGCTTGTGCTGTTTTCTGCATCTACTCCCTCTCACGGAAGGAAACAAGAACCGGACCGAGAGACAGATACGTACCGATCAGTCAAGCAGTCTACATTTATACATCACCTTCTTCTTTTTTTTTTCTGCCACAATAGTCTTCCGTGTCCGAGAACGCCCGTCCTGCCTTCAGTGCACTTGTGCGCGCGTACGTCTTCTTTGCCCACAGATGAGCTTTGACGACCGCCCAGTCGGGGCGAGCACCAATGGCGGCATGCCAAATTCCCCTCCCGCGAAAGAGGAGGACTTCAGTCGCCTGAGTCTCGACCAGCAGCTCAGGAGTAGTAATTGGAAGGCACGCAAAGTCGGGTACGAGGCGGTGGCCGCCAGCCCGGAGGCCGGCAAGGCAACTCTGCTTGCAAACATGAAGGGCTGCACGTCCGAGTCAATGGCAGCCGCTCTGGAGCCGCTCATGGAAGCTGCCAAGAACATCGTGGTATGTTGTAGCCCAACAGAGCTAGACACCCTCTGCAGCAGCCTGCTGCCCATGGCCATTGACAAGGGCATCACTGGCAGACCAAAGACGGCGCAGTTCGCACAGGAGTTTATGGCGCTGCTCGTGGAAAACGGCAAACCTAGTGAGGTCTTTGAGAGCGTCGTTGGCGGATTCGCACAAAAAGCACCAAAGAGTAGAGCAGCGGCGGCACAAGCGTGTGGCGCCCTTATTGGCGACTTCGGTGTCAGCAGCATCCCGCTGAAGCCGGTCCTCAAGGCATCCCAGCCTCTTTTCAACGATGCCAACCCACAGGTGCGCAAAGAGGCGAGCAATATCTACTGCCAATGCTACAAGTACCTTGGAGCCGGCATGAAGGCCTTTCTTTCCGATCTGCGAGACGTTCAAGTGCAAGAGCTAGAAACCCAATTTCAGAGCATTCAAGTTGGTGAGAACCCCCCTCGGAGCGTCAAGGGTGCGGCCCCGCCGCCGTCATCCTCGATGGCGCGTCCCTCCGCCGCGGCAAGCTCGCTGGCCGGCACGTCTCGCTCAGCGGCTGGCGGTGGTGATCTCGCATTCGACCTGCTTGATGAGTCGCCCGTGCTGTCGAAGCTTCCGCGACAGTTTTTCCGTCAAGCACTGGACAAGGAGACACCATGGCAGGACCGCTGCCAGTACGTGAACGACAACCTCATTCCTCTCCTCGCCGCCCCGCGCTACCGCAGTGCGGATGACTACCACGAGCTCGCCGCGTTCATTCGCCTCTATCTCGTTGACCCGCAGGCACCGCCGATGCTCTTGGGGTTCAAGATGATTCAGGAGTGTGCCCGCGGTCTGCGAAATGCGTTTGGCGCGTACGCGCGTCAGTACCTCACACCATTGTTTGACAAGATGAAGGACAAGAAGACAAGTGTTCTCGAGCACGTCATGACCACCCTCGAAAAGCTCCTTCAGTACCACTCCGTTTCCTTGGAGCAGTGCGTGGAGGACATGGAGCAGGTGACGCAAAGCAAGAATCCGTCGCAGCGACTGGCGCTGATGAATTTCTGCATTCGACTGGCGGACAGCCCGGACTGCAGCACAGAGTACGCCCGCTTCACGCGCTGCACCAAAATGCTGTCGCGCATGGTGAACGACGAGAAGGCGTCCAACAAGGATGTCGCCTACGAACTCATGTCCAAGCTCATCAGGGTGTTTGGCGAGGAGCCGTTCCGGAGTGTGCTCAACACGTTGGACGAGAAGCAGCGCGCCAAGATGATGGAGGTGTCGTCGCGCGTGGCCAGCGCGGCTGGCAGCGCTGTCGCGTCACCGGCTGTTGTCGGGCTGACACCGTCGACATCGCCCGCCAAGAAGGTGGCAAAGACCGAGGACGCAAAACCACCTGGCGCGGCACGCCGTCGCACAGCCTCACAACACCTGCCGCGCGCGCGCGCCACCCTGGAGGGACGCGCGAGTCTCGCAGGATCCATGACAACAGCCGCATCGCGCCACGCCGGGGAGGATCCGGTCTCGCTGGAGGCGATGCTGCCGGCCAAGATGGACGCCCAACCACTGTTTTTGGGTCTGATGGATGGAGACATGTCCATCGTGGACATGATCCGCTCGCGCGACAACTTCAAGCGCGTGGAGGGCCTCAAGAAGGCCAAGGCGATCACGGATCAGTGGAGCGAGAAAAAGTGCACCGAGTACCTCGATACGATACTGGTAGTGCTCCGGACGTACCCCAGTCTCCAGGAGTCCACGCTCCAGGCGTACCAAGCGCTGCTGGACCTTCTGCGCGACTTGTTCGAGCGTGCCACGTCGGTATCATTGGGCGCCTCGTACGTCATTGTCTCGGAGTGTGTGCCGCGTCTCACGGAGGCGACCAACCGTGCCCCGATCAAGTCTTTCATCACACTCATCGCCCAGCGCACGAGCACCCGCTTCGTGGTGAAACACATCACCGTCGCCCTGATCCAGTCCAAGGTGCCGAAGCTGCTGCAGGAAGCCAACGAGTTTCTTGTTGAGCTCATTGACCAGCTCGACCCCGCGAGCGACACGGAGCCTTTGGAGGTGAAGGGGGTCGTCGAGTACGTGAAGAAGCCGTGCTTCGATCTGAAGCAGCCGACCGCGCGCCCCTCCGCGATCCAGGTGCTCATGGCGCTGCGCCGTCGTGCTGGTGCGAACGCTGTGGACACGCTCGTCGCCGCCTGCCCCGCCCCGGTGCGCAGTGCGTACAGCCATGAACTGGACAGAGGCGGCAACGAGGAGGACCTCGCTGGCACGACCAACAGCATCTTCCTTGGCGGCACCACGGCGAGCGCGACCCTGCCGTCGTCGACGTCGTCCTCACCACGCATCGGCGGGCGACGCCCGCGACCGACGACCACCACAGCGGGTGCCGACACTGCCAGTCACCCCTCGTCCTCGGCGGGGGCCTCACCGGACAGACCTCCGCCGCTACGCACACGCCCCAGCACGGCCGGCACCACTGGGACGGCGGGCGAGCCACGACGCTCCACGCTGCCGCCGCTCGGTGGTGTTAGTGGTGGTGGTGGTGGGACAGGCCTGGCACGTGAGCCGCGACCCAGCACCGCCTCGGCCACCGGCACGGCGGATCTGCCGGCCAACTTGCGCGCCATTTTGCGCGAGATCACTCGCGGAGAGGACTGGCGCGACCGGCTGGATGCGGTGCAGAGCATTGACGACTACCTCGACTCGACCGGCCGTGTTCTACCGGACGGTGCGGCGGCCCACGTTCTCAAAGTCCTTGGCACCCGCTTGACGGAGGCCAACAAGAACTTTGTGGTGGATGTCCTGCGCACCATCTCCGTTGTGGTGGAGGTGGCGGGCCCAGAGGAGTGCCGCCAAGGGCTTCGTCAACTGCTGCCTGCAGTGCTGGCGTACCTGGGCGACCAGAAGACGACGCTGCGCGACGAGGCAACGCGTCTGGTGCAGACGTCGGTGAAGATCATCGGCCTGGACGGCGTGCTGCCGACGCTGCAGAAACCACTGACGTCCGACAACAACATGTGCCGGCAGAACACACTGGAGGCGATGCTCTTCGGCTTCCAGGAGCTCGCACCCGGCGCGCACGTGTCGCGGAGTGGCCTGCAGCAGCTCGTGCCCGCCATTGTGAACTCCCTGATGGACCGCTTCCAAGAGGTGCGCGCCGCCGCCGAGTCGGTCATGGGCTACTGCTTCACCATCATTGGCGAGGAGCCTTTCTACCGCCGCGCGCAGACCTTCAAAGTGGCTGACCAGAACGTGGTCATCCCCGCCATTGAGCGCCAGCTGCAGCTCTTTACCCCCACAAACGACACCATGAGCAACCTGGGCGGCACCGTGAACACGGTCAACCTGGACAACGACGACGAGGAGAAGACCCCGAAGCGGCGCCGCAGCCTCAGCCGGCCGCTGGGGTCGCACGCGCGGTCGACCAGCACCCCCAACACACCGCGGCAACAACACGACTCGGTGTCGCACCCGCGCCGGGGTAGTACGACGGCGGCCGACGAACCGGCCGCGCGGCAGTCAAGCTCTCCGCCGAACGTCTCCGGCGTGGCGGCCCCGCGCAGCGCGTCCGCCCTGCGCCGCCTTCCACCCACCGGCGCCGCTGCCGGTCAGGACCGACGACCGACAAGCACCGCCACGGCGTCGACTCCGAAGCGTGGCAACCCCGCTGTGCCCCGTCCAGCGGCTGCCACCACCGCCAGCATTGGCACCACGCGTGGCGTGGCACGTGTGCTGAACGAGGAAGACGATGGCGACGATGACGACGACGACGACATGGAGGTCACCACAAAGACAAGCCACACCGCTCCTCAGCCCCAGCACCGCCCACAGCACACTAAAACGACTGGCCTGGCGCAGACGGCCAGCTCGGTGTCCGACACGTACTCCGTGCAGGAGATTCTCGTTGGCCTGCGCTCGGTGAATGTGTCGGTGGCGTGCAACATGTGTGCGGACTTCATGACGCACCTGCGCGCGGACTCCTCGTGCGGGTCGCCGGCGATGCTGGATGCGATGGTAACCAGGCTGTACGAGAACACGCAAAGACTGGAGCCGGAGCTGGCACAGGGCCTCATTGAGTGCATGAACGCGATGCTGACGGTACCAGCCGTGGCTTCGCAGTGCGACAGCGCCTTCATCTTCCGTATTCTCGGCACCATGTTTGACTGCCTGCTGTCGGAACAGTTCTCCCTGAACGAGCGCGTGCTCAAGGCGCTCAACAACATGACCCTCAAGGTGCTGGAGCACTGCGTCGCCAACGAGGTCTTTAGCGCACTGATTTCGCGCATGGCGAGCTACTCCACGACGTACCTCCAAACGGCACGCAAGAGCGACCTCAAGTACATCCAGGTCACTGTGAAGTGCGTGATGCGGCTTTCGCTCGACAACGTGGCAGCCGAGAACGTGGCCCTGTGCTGCCACGAGTACCTCTTGCAGCACCCGCCGAGCGCCTTCCGCAACCTCGACGACCTGCCGATCCGCACTGTCAAGACGATCCTGCAGAACACCACCCGCCGGTACGGGGCCGACTTTTTGAAGCTCGCGGAGAGCACGGTCGGCGCACAAAGCCTCGTCGCGCACTTCATTCGCGCCTGTCTGGAGTCGCTCGAGGCCGCACGGCGCAACAAGTCCAGCAACGACGAGCTCGCCATGGAGGACAGCATCCGCCTGCAGCGCGCGTCGCAGTCCCCACCGCCGTCGGCCCAGCGCGGTTGCACGCCGAAGCGCCGCCACAGCGTCGTCACGACCCCGCGCCGCACGCAGCTGTCCTCGCGTCACGCCGACCCCGCCGCTGTCGCCACCACCACGGCGGCGGCGGCCGTGAACGAGGAGCAGACCCCGCCCGCACCGACCGCGGCCGCCAGCGTGCTATTCCCGCCGTCCACCGCCGCCCCGCCACCACCACCACCGCCAAAGAGCACCAACACGGGCGCCACCATGACGATCATCTTTGCGCGCATCCGGAATCACCAGACCTCGCTTGAAGGCATCGAGGACCTTTACACGCTTCTCAAGAACCCCCCAGCGGACTACGAGGACGACTTCAACCACCAGTTCTCGCGTTGCTCAGAGGCCTTCCGCATGTACATCAAGCGTAAATTAGAACAGAAGGCCGGTGAGGACCCGAATCCGCCCGTACTACCCTCCAAACTCCGCACGCTCTCGTAACGTGGTGACGAGCCCTGTTCAGCGAATCCATCTTCCTCCGCCGTCGTAGAACACAAGCACGACACGCAACGAAAACGGAGAAAAAAGGGGGAAAGGAAACATGAGGAAGAATCGAAGAACAACAACTGTCAACACGATCCCAGTCGTTCGTGTTTCTACCTGCTCGGCTTCTCTTCTTTCAGTTTCTCTCCTTTTCTTCGTGACTTAGATCTCGCCTTGCGCGTATCCACTTGGCTTTCTTTCCCGCTGTGTGCTTTTTTTTTTCCTGTCGCTTGGTCTTCAGTGATTTGCCGTTTTTTTTCTTTCTCTTCACCCTTGTGGGTCCTAGATGAACTTTCAGATAGCCAGCTATGTGTAATGTGTGTGTGTATCTGTGTATCTGTGTATCCCTTTCTCTTTGTGTTATCTTGTGGTTCACAATACGCAGCAATCAGAACAGCGTCAAAAAAAAAAAAAACTGCGTGGCAACAGGGTCTTCAACGAGAAGTGTGAGCCGCTCACAAACCAGCGCCGACTGTTTTTTTTTCTCTCTCTCTCTCTCACCCCCTTTGCAACTCCCCGTCTTCACCGGCGACACGCATCCTGACACCTGGGCTGTAATGCTGCCACGACAACCGCGTCGTGGAGACGTCCGTGTCTTGGGGTGTTAGAGAAGGTACAACTCACACGTACTGGCTACGTGCGATCTTCACTCCCCATCCCCTTTGCTCACCGCGCTGTTCGTCACCATCCACACACTTTTCTCTCCTACTTTCGTACAACCTCTCTATCTGTGCGCATACGCATTCACGGTCTTCTCTTTCCTTCTTTCCCTTTGATAGCTTAGAACAGGATAGACACACACCACTGAGTGTTTCCGCACCCTTTTTTTTCTCTTTTTTTTCTTCAGTTTCTTTTTCTTTACACTCTTTTGCTTTTCAAGTTCCACGTCACATTTTCGTTTCGTGTGCACTGAACCATGAGCAAGCCCCACGATTCCAGCGAAGAGGAGGAGGAGACCTCCACGGAAGAAGAGACGACCGACGAAGAAGTGACCAGCTCCGAAGACGACTCCGGGCCGTCTGGGTTCAACAACAACCCCAACTACACCGGCTCCGCCGCCGCCAACGCGGGTGTGCCGCCGGGCGGTCGCCTCATGTCCAACGACCCGAATGACGAGACGTACGCGGTCCACGACGCGCGGAATGTCCGGACGCCGACGACGGAGGGCCGCAACGCTGCGACCTCGCTGGGTGCCGGCATGGGTGGCTCCGTGGCCCCCGTCAGCGGTGGCGAGCTCATCCTCAACAACCCGATGGACGAGCGCGTGTCCATCAGCGACGCGGACAATGTGCCGACGCCGACGCACGCCGAGCACCTGCAGCCGAGCCAATCCATGGTGCCTGGCGTCGATGAGGAAAGCTCCGGAGAGGAGGAGGAGGAGGAAGAGGAGGAGGAGACCCCCGCGTCGGCCTCGCAGGCCGTCAACTACGCCGGCCAGCGTCCGGATGCGCTGAGCGAGGTGCCGATGATGGGTGCCAACACCACCAGCGAGGGCCCCGTGGTCATGTCAAGCCTAGAATACAACCCGAGCCACTACGCCAAGGCGAACGCCAAGGCAAGCCGCGAGATCCAGGACCTGTTCAAGCACATTCAGGACTACCAGCCCTTTGTCGCCGAGCTCCCCGCGAAGCTGCGTCCGTTCATCCCGGACTACATCCCCGCGATTGGCGATCTCGACCCCTTTGTCAAGATCCCTCGCCCGGACGGTGCCCCGGATGGACTTGGCCTGTACGTGGTCGATGAGCCCTCGATTCCGCAGTCCAACCCGGCCGTTGTGCAGCTTGAGCTCCGCGCGACCAACGTGCGCGGTGGAGCCGGCGCACAGGTGGTCGACTCGTTTGAGGATGCTGCCAACCGCCCCGAGGTCATTGACCGCTGGATTGCTGACATCAAGAAGGTCCACTACAAGAAGGCACTGCCGACGGTGAACTACCAGAAGCCGATGCCCGACGTGGAGTCTCTGCTTCAGGTGTGGCCGCAGGAGTTTGAGGACTTCCTGAACTCCGATGTGCAGATCCCGCCGCCGGGCATCGACTTGGACATGGACCAGTACGTGCGCACCTTGTGCTCCTTGGTAGACATTCCGACCTACAACTCGCTCATCGATTCACTCCATGTGCTGTTTACGGTCTACGAGGACTTCCGCTCGAACCAGCACTTCCAGCATGAATAGCCCATATGCGACGTGCTGAGACCAAACATCAGCGGAGGAACCACACAGGAACAAGAACAAAAAAAAAATACAAGAAACGGGAAACAAAAAGAGCCAAAAAGACACCGGAAAGTAAAGCAGAAAGCACACAAAAGGAGGAGAGACGTATGCAGACCAGTGATAGGAAGGCTGCATCCTCTCCTTTCTTTTTTTTTTTCATTCTCGCTTTTTCGTCTGCACTTTTCCCTCTTGTTTTTCTTCTCGTTTCCTTGTCTTTTTCGTTTTTTTCGTTGTTTTTTTTTCGCTCTCTTTGATTTCGGAACCGCTCATTGACTGTGCCTCCGTTTTTTTTCCTTCTTCTGCGTGGCGTGCCTTACCGGGGCGTGCCACAACCATGTATGCTATGTGTGAAGAATAGAGAGAGGAGGGAGAGAAACAGGTAGAGTGAGCGACACACACACACTGTCTATTCTCTCTTTTCTTGTTCATTTATTTTTGTTCTTGTCCATGTTTCTGATAGAGAAAATGTCAAGTTTCTCGGCTCCCACACCTGAAAAAAAAAACAAAACATCAACATAACACGTGCAACTCAAGTGATGGAAAGCATGAAGCAGCGCGCTAGCCTCGTTGCTATGCTTGCATCCTCACGACACTGCTGTTCACGGTCACTGACAGTGTCCCTTTTTTTATGTGTGTGTCCGTGGCGATTTATGCAGGCATCCTTTCGCTCACGCTTATGCAGCATGTGGGAAAGATGTTTACCACGACAGAGCGCGGACGGCAAGCATGGCAACCTGTTGTCAAGTGCTACACAGCTCAGTCTGCGCCTCGAGCTGTTACTACTATTTGAACTCTCTANGTGTACGAATCGGCGTGGCCGCTCGCGAGCGGCCACACCACCGCTTCACCACCGGTCCCCTACGTGGATGGCCCTCCAGATGCGCTCAGTCTGAAGGGCTGCGGCCTCGTGAAGGAAGCACTCCTCCAGCACGGTGCCCAAGGTGCCGTCTACGCCGCGCACGCGGACCAGGCCTCGACGGACTTGCCATCCCTACCTCGTCGCTACGCGGTCAAGCGCTTGTTCTCGCAGTCCAACGACTTTGGTCGCCGCGGTGTGGAGGAGACGGTCCTTCGCGAGGCTACCCTCCTGCGCTATGCCAACCATAGGTCTCAGCAACAACAACAGCAACAACAACAGCAGGCGCATTGCGCGCGCGATCAGCGAAGTCCGTTTGTGTTTGGCCAGGATGACTCTGTGAATGTCATCCCGCTCTACCGCGTCGTCGAGGCCCCGCACGGGGAGATGTGCCTGGTGATGGAACTGTGTGCGACCGACATGCGGCGACTCACGATGGAGCGCGTGGCGAGCAGCGGCGTGTTGCTCGGCCTCAATCGAACCGCACCGTCTCGTGGCTCGGACTCTCTGTCGAACCCCTCTGTTCTGCGCTATCTCCTTCGGCGGATGCTCGCCATGGTGCACTTTCTGCACACGTCGTGCGGCATGCTGCATCGCGACATCAAACTGAGCAACTTCCTCGTGCTGCCCGGTGGGGAGCTCCGCCTCACCGACTTTGGCTCCGCGCGGTTTCTCTGCCACTCCAGCACGGAGCCGACAAGGGACATGAACGCCCAGCCGCACCCGAGCGTGTCGTACTCGCCGGCCTCCACGCGCACTACCATGCTGTACCAACCGCCAGAGACCCTCATGGGCTCGCAAACGTACGGCACCGCGCTGGATGTCTGGGGCCTCGGCGTAGTCTTTGCGGAGCTCATCCTCCAGAAGCACCTCTTCTCTGCCGACGGCGAGCTGGGGCTGCTGAGTGCGATTTGGAAGCTACTCGGCTCCCCAGCGCGGGACACGCCGCAGGTGGACGCGGCCAAGCCCACGTTTGACCTCAAGTTCTCGACAAATGTGGTGCCCGCGGAGGCCGCGGACCTGCTGCGGCGCATGCTCACACTGGTGCCTGAACAGCGCATCACCGCGGCAGAGGCGCTGCAGCACCCTTTCCTCGTCTTTGACGGGGCCCAGAGCGACGACGCGGAAGGCGCGCGATTGTGGCGTGAGAAGGTGACCCTCTCCCTGCAGAAGCGTGAGGAAAGCGTGAAGGTGTGCATGCCATCACTGAGCCTCGGCCTTCACGACGATGATGACGACGACAGTGCGGATGAGGGCAACAACGGTGTGCCACGCCTTCCGAAGCTGACCCCACCCAACTTCACACTTCAACTCTTTTGAAGCGCGCACTGTCTCGCATGTGCTGACTGATTTTCTTTTTGTTCACCCTCCATAGTTTTCGTCTGTTTTTTTGTTTCGCCTGCCGCGACTCTCGCACACACGCACGCGTGTTCAGATACAAGTCCAAACACCTCATTTTTTTCTCCTCTTCGGTGGCACCCTCAAAGAAAGATGTGCACGCGTTGCCTTTCTGCTTGAAAAGGACTGTTTGGACGTGGCTTTGCTTGTGCGGCCCGCAAGCAGAACGTACCACACCAAATGCAGCACTGTGTCAAAAATTTCCACTGCCGCTCCGTTCCCATCTTGGATGGTGACACCACACATCACTATCTCACTGCCCTTTCACACACTTTCTCTACTTCTGCCTCTTTCACTCTCTTCGTTCGTCCCTTCCTATCTTGTTTTCTTTCACTACTACTTCAGTTGTTGTGACAAACACATTTTTCAGCAACAGTCTCATAGTTAGTTCTTTTTTTCTTCCATTCCGGGGTTGCCCCTCTTCATCTGTTCTCCCTCGCACCCACAGCGCACGTGCCGTACCTTTGCAGGCACATTGCTTTTGAAAGCTTTGCTACATTTTTTTAAAGAGTTAACAAAAAAAAAAATAGGAATATATCCAGTTATACTCCTCCCGTTGCCTCTTTTTTTTTTAATTGTGTATTGTTTTTCTCTTTGCGTTTTTTTTTTACGTGAGATCAGCGAACGGAGGAATCTCGACACGCGCACCGTCGCCTGCACTGTCGGAAGTTTCCTTACTTCCTTTTTTTCTCACTCTTTTGCGTGTGTGTGCGTGCGGGCGTGCGCCTGATTTGCTTCAGACTAAAACATAATAATACTAATACATATCTATATACGCATTCTGATCTTGGCTTTCTTTCTTTGTTGCAGCTCGACCGTAGTCACACACTAATTTAGCACTTCCCACTGTTTTTTGTGCAGTTTTCTTCTTGTCGTGTGTTGCACTTCTCCTCTTTCTTGTTGTTTTTGCAACGACAGGAGGAATCCAGGGCACTAGTAAAGAAACAACAAGAGGACTGCACACACGTGCACGCGTAAACAGGAAGATCGCCATCTAAAAAAAAAAAAACGATTCGCGGCACGCGCACGCACACACACACTGAGAGCGTATCAACGTTCTTGACTAGTCAGGCTGAGTACCACCGAGTCGACCGCCATGCTGTACCGCTCACTAGAAGTCAAGCAGGAAGCGACTCCCGAGGAGATCCGAACAGCGTACCGTCGCCTCGCTCTTCAGCACCACCCAGATCGCTCGGGTGGAACCCCGGAGGCCATTGCTCGCTTCCAGGAGATTCAAAAAGCGTATGAAGTGCTCTCGGACGCGCAGAGGCGTGCGTCTTACGACGAGGATGTGCGCGTGAAGCGCGCCAAATTCAAGGGCTTCGTGAAGCCCGCCCCGTTCCCCCCAGGCTCCGTGGAGAAGCCCGTCGGCTACAAGCTCACGGACGAAAGCATGTACACCTTCGAAGCCGCCCCGTCACGGACCCACTCTGGCTGGAATTACGGCGACATCCTTTCTTACAAGGACCAGACCGGCTGCTACGTGGGCGTGGGCGCCGATCAGTGGCACTACTGGTGCGCCTCGGGGACGTCGTACGCGTCGCGGCTGGTGCAGGTCGGCAGCTCCTTCGGCACCTCCGGCGTGACGGTGATGTACCACTGCAACCTCAGCTCGCGGCCGGTCGGCGCGGGGGCCACGGCCATTCCCAGATCCCGTCCACGCACGGAGAAGGAGAAGGTCGAGGGCAAGAAGAAGCTCGATCAGATGAAGCAGGCGCTGCAACAGAAGGAGCGGGCTCGAGCGGCACCACGCCTTGTGGAGCGCCTCATTACCGAGGAGCGCGCGGAGCGAGAGGAGGTGGAGAGCGAGCTGTGGGTGAAGCTGGAGGACCTGCATTCGACCGCCGGTGCCCTGCTCCGCTGCCTCGAGATGGGCGTGCCGCTGCCGGACGTCGGCCGCGAGTGGCTGAACCGCTCGCTTGGCACTGACAGCGCGTGGACGAGCGGCGCCGCGAACACGTCGGCCGGCGGCATGCTCACGTCCCCCACGGAGGCTCTGCCAAGTTCTCCGTCACCCGCCGCGGTCGGCACCGGCGGCGCTGGCGGCGAAGGGGACGAAGAAGACGAGGCCCGCAGTGCCAACGACCACTTCTCGGATCGCCCCGAGTCGGAGGACTTCTCCGCCCCCGATGAGAGGAGCGACAGGGACGTGGGCAGAGACGACGACGCCGAGCCCGCGGTGGCGGGGATGGTGGAGGCGGCGAGGGCACGCGCGTCAGTGCCACAGACAGGGCCTGTGCCACTCACCAATGGCCACGCACGCACCGCGAGCAGCCCTTGCCGGTCTCCGATTGAGGCTGATCACGATGCGCGCAGCGGCCCTCTCGGCCATGACAGCTCGCCGCTCAGCAATGACCCACTGTTCCAGTCGGTTCACTTCCGCTACACCAGCTCCTGCAACGCGACCTCGTCCCTCGGCGCCAACATCTCCTACCAGTTCCACGAAGTCTCCGAGCCGCCGAACGACGGGGACGGGGACTCGGTCCTCTTTGTCGATCTCACCGCCGAGGGCGACGACCTGTTTTTGTTCACTGAGGAGACCGTCGTGATGGGCGACAGACCCGAGGCCGGGACACCGCTCCGCGCTCAGGAGGACGGACTCGAGGGCCACGCCACGTCGGCCCCGCCCTCCCCACTGATCGCCGCCTCAGGCACCGCCAGCGCAGAGCCCGATAGCGCTGGTCCCCCCGTCGTGGCCGAAACAGCGGCGAAGCGGCGCAGCCCACGCGTGGTGCCGCCGCCCGCGCAGCTGGTGCGACAGGAGGAGCCGCACTTTCAGCCGCTGCGCACCACCAAGTCGATGCCGGGCCGACTGGCCAGCACCAGTCGCGCCGGGTCCGGCGACCAGTACGCGGCCGGCGTGCACGACCGCAGCCTGACGAGCCCGGAGGCGAGCGCGCGGTCGCCAGAGATGCAGACATCGCCGCAGCGACCGGCCCCGTCGACAGCTCTGTCGGGCTCGCATCGGAGCTCGGACCAGATGGGCTCGCTCAACCACTTCCTCACGTCGCGCGTGTCGTCGAGCGGGAACCTCTTCGGCACCACCACCAACACGCCCAGCGCCGCCGCCGCGGCCACCACCGCCTCCGCCCAGACACCGCGCGCGACGACAACGCCGCGCACCACCATCACGACGACGGTCGCGAGCACGAACGCGATGACCTCACTGCCTGCACCGGTCGTGGCACCATCACCGGCGCCGGCCATTTTTGTCGTGGACGCGCTGCTGCCGCCGGATGACTCGGCGGTCACCTCACCGCAGTCGAATTTGGACAGGGACCACACGTGGTTGCGCAGTGGCAGCACCGGCAGCGAGGTGCCCGGGCTGTGCCTTCCGCCCCATGCGGCCTCCGGCACCACAGACCGCGGTCCGCTCTCCAAGCGCGACGCGACGTACCCGTGGTCGGTCAGCCCCGGGGTGGAGAGACTGGAACCGGGCGATGGCCGTCAGTCACCGAGCGGCGGCTCGATGCCGCAGCCGCAAGCCCCTTGTGGCGAGGCCGACGACCGTCGCGGCTCTGATTTGCCAGCTGTGGCGGCCGGCACCACCAACACCACCACCACCGCTGCGGCGGGTGCCGCTCCCACCGCCGATGGCGGGTCGCACACACTGACGCCGATGAGCGCGCACCTCTCCAGCGGGGGCGGCACGGCCCGTCGCACGCCGCGCTTCATGCAGAGCACCAAGTCGTATAGCAACCGCACCAACGGCTCCACCCGCTTCACGCCACGCTCCAACGCGATCTCCCCGCGCGTCGATCCGCCGACCGAGGGCAGCGAGACGGGCAGCGCACCGGCAACCGGGGCGGCAACAGGTAGTGCTATGGAGCAGCGCGCGCTGTCGGCGACGTACTCGGGTCCCGATCCGCACGCGCACAAGTCCGCCCAGCAGCTGTTTGACGAGGAGCTCAGCTTCATGAAGGAATTCGAAAAGAAACGGGCGACAAAGTACCACACCGCGAAGAGATAACACCCGACACACATGCATGCACACACATACACAGGCACGCATAAACACGAGCAGACTGTGTGTGTGTGTGCGCGCGCGTGTGTCCCCAAGGCGGCGTCTGACGAGAAAACAGTGAACACGAAAAAATCAAAGAAGGTCGCAAGGAGCCACGAACACCCGCTCAAATACTCACCCACCCAATAAACACAGCACACCCACAAGCGCAACCGACAGCGACGCCCCCTTTTTTTCTTTCTGCTTCTTTTCCTTACTGTAAATCAGAGAGGTACTGTGCGTGTCTGTGCGTGTCTGTGCGTGTGTGCTGGTGTATGGGCGACAACGTAGAAAAAGGTGACTACACTGGAGCGGCTCATCAAAAGGAGGAAAGAGAAGGAGAGAAGTCGTGGTCAAACCGATTCCATCACTGGACAGAGTAACATCATCGACGCATCGCAGAACGGATTGGCATGCCATCCTTCTGCCTCGCCTTCTCTCCTCTTTTTTTGTTTCTGTTTCCTTTTACTCTTCGACTGTTTTTGTTTTCTTCTCGTTATGTGACTCTTTTTTTTCTTTCCCTTTTCTTCTGCACTTCTGCACCTTCCACGTCACGTAACGCATTCGCTGCATTTTCATCATTCGCCTTTTTTTTTCTCTCCCTCATCTTGGGGCTTTTCTTCTCCATGGTGTTGCATTCTATCTTCTTTTTCTTTTTGCACTACCGGATGTATCAACTCTTCTCGGTGCCGCGTGCCCCTCTCTCCTTCGATCATCCACCCTCATAGTCAGTTTGTTTTTTTTCGCGTGCTTTTTTCTCCTCTTTTTCCTTGCCCCCATATATTTTCGCGTTCTCGGTTTCTGTTGCACAGTCTTTTTTTTTTCTTCGCCACTGCCGGAGGAAGAAAGCAATCCACATTTTTCAGCATGCAAGCACTGTCGTCAACGAACATTACAAGACCAACTCACCACTCACCACCACACTTTAGATACTCACAGACGACTGCAACAAAAGACGTTCTCTCTCTTTTTTTTTGTTCCGTCAACAACGCTGGCCTCAGACTGCTTTCCCGTCTCATTTATGCTGGCGTGTGACAAACAAGAAAAAACGTCACCTCTTCTTTCCCCTCTTTTTGTGCTTTGTATTTGCTTTGCTCTCATTGTTTCCCTCCTCTCGTTGCGCTCGCATTTTTTTTTGCCGAAAAAAATGTGTGGCTTGACCGCTTTATTGGTTATTTTCGTTGTTTTTCGTCTTCTTTGGACTCATTGATTTGTGAATACCCCCAATACAACCAGCACCAGCACATATACAATCACACACAAGAACCAAAAAACAACAACAACAAAACAACACAACACAAAACACGCAAAAAACGAGAGAGATATTGCGCAGCTGTGTGAGTAGTGCCTTCTGTCATGTAGGCCACACAGAAACGCGGCTCTGGAAGAAATGCCGCACCGGCCCCTTTCGTTCTTCTTGTGCTTTCTTCTGTCACCATGAACGGCGGTGGCGACTTCGTGGTGTCGAGCGTCACAAGCCGCGCATGACGCGCTGTCTCCTCCGCGTGCGGGATCTGTGCTTTGGAGTCCCATACGTGGTACATCTCGCACATGTCCCTATCGTGAGGAATGCAGAGTTTGTCTGTCCATGCACTCCTCATTGACACTTACATCTTTCTCTCTTTTTTCCACTTGCATTCACTTTACCTTTTGCCGTCCATTCTACACCAGGCTGACGACAGCCCTTTTACTCGTACAGAAAAGAACAAAGAGGAAAAACAAATAAACAAAGGAAGGCCGCGCTCAATTCGTGATAGCCATGACACACACGCCGCCACCTGTGTTCACGTTTGACACCAACAAGGGGCCCGCGGGCAGTGAGCCGGTCGCGGCACGCAGTGGTGTGTTCCACCTCCCGCACGGTCCTCTGCGCACACCCATCTTCATGCCGGTGGCGACGCAGGCCGCGCTCAAGGGCGTGACGGTCGATCAGCTCGAGGAGCTGGACGTGGAGATCATTCTCGGCAACACGTACCACCTCGGCCTCAAGCCCGGTGAGGCGGTACTGCGGGAGCTGACGCGCCGCAAGGACGACCGTGAGCAGCGCACAGGCACACAAACCTCGGCCGATGGCGTGCACGACAATATGGACGGCATCCACTTTCTGGAGGGCTGGAAGCGCAACATTCTGACAGACAGCGGTGGCTTCCAGATGGTGAGCTTGCTCAAGCTCGCGCGCATTACGGAGGAGGGCGTGCGCTTCCAGTCGACCCACGGCGGCGGCAGTGCCAGCAGCACGCCGGCCGCGAACGAGGAGAAGCCGGAGACGGAGGACGGGGAGAGCGCAGACCCTGAGGGCAACTACTCTCTCCTGCTTCGTCCGGAGGATAGCGTGCGCATTCAGATCGCCATTGGCGGCGACATTATCATGCAGCTCGACGATGTGGTGCACGTGCTGACCACGGGCCCGCGTGTCGAGGAGGCCTGCAAGCGCTCCGTCCGCTGGCTCGACCGCTGCCTTGCCGCGAACACAAACAGCGAGAAGCAGTGCATCTTTGGCATCATCCAAGGTGCACTCGACCCCGCGCTGCGACGGTACTGCCTGCAGGAGATGGTGCAGCGCACGCAGTGCAAAGGCTACGCGATTGGCGGCCTCAGCGGCGGCGAGGCCAAGGATGAGTTCTGGCGGATGGTGCGACTGTGCACCAAGGAGGGCCTGCCCGACGATAAGCCACGCTACTGCATGGGCGTGGGCTACCCGGAAGACATCCTCGTCTGCATTGCCCTCGGTGTGGACATGTTCGACTGCGTCTACGCGTGCCGCACCGCGCGCTTCGGCTCCGCTCTGACCTCCGTCGGCAAGCTGCAGCTTTCCCGCCGCGAGTTTGCGAGTGACTTTGGTCCACTCGACCCGGCGTGCCGCTGCAAAACGTGCAAGACGTACACGCGCGCCTACCTGCATCGCATCGCCTGCAAGGACTCCCTGGCCGCCACGCTCTTGTCCTACCATAATATTGCCTACCTCATTGACCTCACTCGTGGTGCGCGCACGGCGATTGAGGAGGGTCGCTTCACCGCCTACGTGCAACAGTTCTTCACGCGTTACTACCCCAAGAAGAACTACCCAGAGTGGGTCACCGATGCTCTGCGCTCTGTCGACATTGAGCTGCTGCTGTAGGCTTGCTCATCGATGTGTGTGTGTGTGAGAGAGAGAGAGAGTAAGGGACATCACCGCTCCCTCTTTGTTTTTCTTTTGTGTGTACGTGCGTGTACTCGAACGGTTAATCAGACCTCATAGAGGCAGACAATAAGCAGGAATCGTAATCAAAGCGTGCGGAGGCAATACATCAAGAGGAGCGCACCCACGTCTCACCGCTGCACACCAGGTGCAAGTGAGTGAGAGCGGAAGACAACGCGCCGGACACACAAGACCAAATAATACCGACAATGTTACGCACCAATGCATGCGGTTTCTGCGCATCAACTACGGTATCCGTACGTCCTCTCTGCCACCGCACGGCGGGATCTTTCTGTGTTTTGATATACCTCATCTTTTCTCTGCTGATCATCCGCTTAACTTTACTCCTCCCTTCTCTCATTCTCCGCTTGAAACAACAACAACAACAACGCGCACCCTGTGATTACGGCGTACTTTCTCTCCGTTGTACTTTTCAACACCTTGCACCGTCAACCATTCCGTGAAAAAAAAAAAATCGCAGTCACACACACACACAAAACATCTCAAATCTTCTTCCACATTCCTCACCGCCGTGTTTTCTTTTCCCTACGGAAAAAAATTGCCGATAGTCTGTGAACCAGAATAGCCAATCTCATGTCCGACGGAAAGAAGCAGATTGTTGTGTCGTTGCAGTGCTCCGAGGGCCGCTTCACGTTGCGTGAGCCGGTGAGCGTTGCCACCACGGTCAAGCAGCTCAAGGGCCTGTTCAAGCAGCAAGAGGGGGCTCTGTCTGATGTGAACATGAACGCCTTTGTGATTGGGTACAAGGGGCAGTTCATTGACGACTCCGCGGCCACACTAGAGTCGCTGAACGTGCCAGATCAGTGCACTCTGCATCTTCTGCGGCGCCGCGTGATCCCTGCCCTCAACCGCCAGGCGAACGAGGAATAACAGACGCGAGTAAACGAACAACCCGGTAGTAGTAGGCTAGGATGATTGGCGCTTTCACCTTCCTTCCTTCATCACCTCTACGGTTTTTTTGTTCAACGATGTATTCTAGTCAATTGTGGATAGCTGTCACACTCGCGTGAGAACGCCATGCGCAAGAACAACCATCACCACAATGATGAACGAGGAACATTGCAAGGGTTACGAATGTCATGTTCGATGTGAGCTAGCAGAAGCTGTGCACTTTTGCCACCCTGACAAAATGCCGTTGTCTTGCACTAGCAGACACTGCGCTCGTGTGTCTCCTCTCTGATCATTTTTTTTTTAGACTGTGAGCACGTCACGCACACTTGTTCTGAACCCTTCAGCCCTACTAGAATGTATGCACATCCCTCCTTGTCATATTTGCCCT